>OY978525.1:54709854-54757354 GCA_963854835.1 Megamerina dolium | reverse complement strand
ATATATATATATATATATATATATATATATATATATATATATATATATAAATAAATCCGCTGTTTTTCGGTAAAGACAAAACATTTTTTTTCATAGAATGCCAAAAATTAATTTATTCAATTTATTCACTAGCCATACATTTTTTTCATCTCTCGGGCAATTTGTGTATACCATGCCAAAAGAATTCCTCATTTTTCGAGGCAAACCCCTCGTCAAGCCATTTTCCGACGTCATCATACGAATCGAAGTGCTGTTTGGCGAGCGCGTGACCCATCAACGAAAACAAGTAATAGTCAGAAGGGGCCAGGTCTGGTGAATAAGCGGGATGAGGTAGCACCTCCCAATTGAGTGTGTCCAAGTAGTTTTGGACCAGTTTTGACGTGTGCGATGGGGCGTTGTCGTGGAGAAAAATCAGCTTCTCAAGTCTTTGTTCATAACCAGGCCTTTTTCACCCAAAGCACGGCGCAATTTAACTAGTTGTTTGTGGTAGCAGTGAGCATTGACAGTTTCACCAGGTTTCAACAGCTCGTAGTAGATGACACTCTGCTGATCCCACCAAACGCACAGCATCGTCTTGCGTCCAAAGCGATTTGGTCTTAGAGAAGAAGTTGCTGGTTGGCCGGGATCGCCTCACGATTTTTTTCATTTAGGATTCTCAAAGTATATCCACTTTTCATCGCAAGACACTACAAGATGCAGGAACGACTTTCTTTTTTGTCCAGCAAGCAAGATTTCGCATGTGTTTTGGCGTCGCTCCATCTGCCTATCGTTCAATTCATGGGGTACCCATTTTCCAATTTTTTGAACCTTCCCCATGGCTCGACCTTCTCCATTGCGATTGGGTGTCGTCCTCATCCAAAAGAGCCTGCAAATCATGGTCCTCAACTTTTCTGGGTCTATTTTCACGCTTCTTGTCACACAAGTCAAAATGGCCTTCTTTGAACTGACGAAACCAATTTCTACAAGTGGTTTCCGATAGCGCACTGTCACCATAGGTCTCCGCATTCGATGCGACGCAGCAGCAGATTTCTTCAAATTGAAGCAAAAAAGTAGAGCTTCCCGCATATGCTCTGTTTCTGGCACGAAACTAGATATGTGCTTAAACCGTATAGACAAATAAAAAACTTTAAATTTTAATTCTTTAATTTAAATTTTACTTTAAATTTTAATTCTTTAATTTAAATTTTAATTACACTTTGCAACTTTGCGCGAGAAAAATGGGAAGCATTGCTAAAGATTCAAATGTACTTGAACTAGTACAAATAAGAACTGTGATTATTAGTTATATAGAAAAAGGCAGGCAGGTATGGAAAAAACTTAACGAAATATAAAATAAAGGGTGTTCAATTTAGATTCAGAAATTTTAAAACAATTTTAAAAAAGGAAAAGTTCATTAAATAATTATCCATTTTAACCATCCTTCCCGCCTTGAACAGTTGCAACAATCAGTTTCCGTCGAGCGCCTTTAGAGATGCCTTTAGAAGGTTGCGGGTTCGATGGTTAACTGGTTGAACCAGCATTAACTGGAACTGTTAATGCTGGTTCCTTCACTACTTCAAAAGCGTAGTTATCAACTGTGACGTGTTGTCCAAGACGCCGGAACTCTTTGTTTGTTGACACTAGATACTTCGTCTTGCCCTCGTTCACCGTAAGACCCATCCATTACTTCATTTCGTCGTAGAAAGCAGCTCGTATTATCTTTTCCATAATAAGATTGAAAAAGCCGCACGAACCACCTTGTTTGAAACACTGTTCGGTATTGAACGGCAGGGAGAAGTCCGTCCCATTTTCACTGCTCGACGGGAGTTATACAGTGTCATTCAATAAAGCCGAATGAGATTCGAAAGAATACCGAACCCAGACATTATTGTGTAGGGGTAACCCCTTACCGTGTTGATATGTTGTCGATCTTGGGTCTCCTCCAGGATTTGGTATAGTGTGAATATCTGTAAATTGTATGCTATGCTTAGAAGACTTATTCCACGGTAGTTGGCGCAAAATCCTTATGTACGGGGCACAGAACACTGAGCCTCCAATCATCGGGCATGCTTTCATCAGACCATATTCTGCTTATGAGCTGGTGAGCAGCTCATCGCCTCCGATCTTAAACAACTCGGCAGGCAGTCCATCAGCAGCTTTGTTATTTTGAAGCCTATAAAAGACCTGTCTGACCTCGTCATGGTCGGGTGGTAGAATATTTAAACCATCACCCATGATCGGGGAGTTCGGGAGATCACCTCCATTGACGGTATTGTTCGAAGCGTCACCATTCGGTAACGTAGAGAAGTGTTCCCTCCATAAGGTCATAAGGTCAGTACACTCTGGACATCTGTAACCAGATTCCCATTTTGTCACGACAGGTAGAAGCTCCGAGATTTAAACCTCCACTCAGGCGGTTGATCATCTCGAAGAATTTTCGAGTCCCATTCCTGTCTTTACTTATCTCTATCTCCTTACACACGCGTCTTCCTTCTTGCGCTTGAAAATACGTATCTCCGCACCCCTACTCTGTCTGTACCGCTCCTTAACAGCTTACGTGGTACTTGCACATAGGGTCTTCTATAGCGTACGTCTTTTTGTGTGATAGCGTCGCGGCACTCGTGATAATACCATTCATTGCTCAAAGGCCGGTAAAACCCGATTACCTCCTCGGCAATAGCAGTCATGAAGTGGGATATATGTGTCCACTCATGTATCATCAAGAGGGGGAGAGTTCTGCATAAGCAAACCCGATCGTCGAGTGGTGAAAGCATTTGCTGTCTCTGGTGATTGCAAATTATTGAGTTTAGTCTGCGTGGGACTTCGTTTGTTCTTTGCGACACATAAACGTGTTCGCACCTTAGCTGCAACAAGGCAATGGTTCTTTGTTCATTGATCTAGAGACAGAAACGTCGCTTTGTGGATGTCGAGCTGTTGAAATCTGGTACTACTAATTACCATATTTCGTTCTGCAAAGAAGTCGATCAGCCTCATAAATTTCGTCAAAATAGCTCAATATTTCCTCAAGTTATCGTACAAGCCAACCAGGTGACGGACAGACGGACGGACATCTTTAAATCGGAAATTTAAGCGACGCTGATCACGAATATACATGGTTTTCTATATCTCCGGATATTCCTTCAAGTGGTTAGAAACATCTGACCGAAATGAATATACCTTGTATATTACATTATGCAGGGTATAAAAATGTTTTGGATTCAAGAAGTAAAGGTGGGTTACAAGTATTGTATATGCAAGGACGGTTGGAAATATTTTAAGATTATACAAGTTGATGTCGTTCAGGAACACTTAAAATCTATTTAACTCCAGAAGATGGGATTAGCACATTATTGTTTACTATGACAAGAGGAGGACAGAGACCTGAAACCGTACTTGATACAAGTTTTATGTTTACTATAATAGAGCATGTAAAAATTGAAGTGATTGGCGGATCGATTACATTGATGGGAATTTTACATCCAAGCATAGAATGTTTTACATATGATTCACAATTTAAATAATCCTGTATATTCGAAGACACTGACAACACACGTCAAAAAATCAATGAGGCTGAGAAGACTGATAGAGCAACACAAAAAAACATCTATGATCTTGAGAAGATACAATCCTTTAGGTTGAGAGGAGAAAACACAGAGAATATTAATATATAATAGTTTTGTTAATTGTACAAATTTAAAGTTTATTTTAAAATAAATTTTATAATTAATGATAATATAAATATTAGCTAATGTATTTGTGTTATTATCTATTTCATTCTCATTCTTTGATCAAGTTTTGCGAACAATGTCATCAATTTTTTCATATCCAAACATTTTTTTTCGAAGGTATAACAGGCACAAGTGTCAGGTCCAACAGTTGTCTCATCATTGCTCCAAGGACAATTGGAAATATAAATTCCATATTTTGATTCTATGAATCCGACTTTTTGTACATTTGTTATAAGTTCTAATGAACTTTGTACTTTTAACCAATGCGACTCTATTATAATATCACCATATTTTCGAATGAACTCGTTAATTTTTAATGATAACATATTCAAATCATCTTAAAAATACAACTGATAAGTACAAGTATTTCATAATAATTGCGCTTGTGGTTTTACTGATAAAAACTTTCTATTGATAAAAAGCATTTATAGAGCGTGAGAAAGGATTCAAATAGGGAATGATTAGGGTTTTGTTGATAAGACCTTCCTGTTGATAAACGTTTATATTATGGTGATAAGGTGTTTGGAGGAACAATCTTATAAAAGTCGTGTAAAGTAAAGTGTACATCGAGCTATCCAATTTCGTGCTTCAATACGAAAGGATTCATTTGTGATATTTATGAAATGAGTTACAGCGCTCAAAGAAATTTGAAAAGGCATGTGTTAAGTAAGCACGAAAGTCTAATGTTCAATTGCACCCAGTACACAATTATTTTTATGCGGAAGAGTTAAACCAACCGCAGCTTCACACAATCAATTTGAGTCGGCATGTCACATATATAAATAGGCTCATATGTACCTGTGTATGAATCCGACGATGAAGATTCAATATTGAAATTATATAGGATAATTCGAAATTATATTTATACAAGAATATGCGAAATTCAGCATATGTAATACTTTAGTTACTTTTAATTAGAAATTAATGAATATCAAAATTTTATTAAAAATATGTAGGTAATAAGAATTAATTAAATGATCATGGAACACGATTTTTCCTTAAAATTTATTTTTGTTTACAATAATTAATTGTTAAAAAATATATTTAGCTATCAGGCGAATTTCAATAAGAAAGCATCCCTTTTTTGTCTACTACAAACAATCGAATCGATTATCTGTTCGATTTTAATTGCTCTCATTTTGTCAATTTCTATATATTTTACTACGTCATATATATATATATATATATATATATATATATATATATATATATATATATATATATATATATATATATATATATATATATATATATATATATATATATATATATATATATATATATATATATATATATATATATATATATATATATATTCAGCAGTAATGACGTCAGCTTGGAGATCATGCGTAGCATAACTCTTGCTAACAGGTGTTACTTTGGGCTGAGTAAGCAATTGAGAAGTCGTCGAGCCCTCTCTCGAAGAACGAAAACTACACTCTACAAGTCTCTCATCATGCCTGTCCTAACATATGGCGCTGAAGCCTGGACAATTTCCACCTCGGATGAGCGAATACTTGGAGTTTTCGAGAGAAAAGTCCTACGCAAGATCTTTGGACCTATTTGCGTTGGTGACGAGTACCGAATAAGGTACAACCATGAGCTGTACGAGCTGTATGCCGATATTGACATAGTAAAGCGCATCAAAATCCAGCGGCTGCGCTGGCTAGGTCATGTCGAGCGAATGGAAGAACACGCTCCAGCTAAGAAGGTGTTATATTCGGAACCCGCTGGAGGACGACGCAAAAGAGGAAGACCAAACCTCCGGTGGAAAGACCAAGTACTGGAGAACCTGACGGCGCTTGGAATTTCTAACTGGCGCCAGCTAGCGAAGAACAGAGATGGCTGGCGAAGCATGTTATTTTCGGCCTAAATCGATATTCGGTTGTTATGGCCACATAAGTAAGTAAGTATATATATATATATATATATATATATATATATATATATATATATATATATATGTATATATATATATATATATATATATATATATATATATATATATATATATATATATATATATATATATATATATATATATATATATATATATATATATATATGTACGCATGCAAAGCAGAATTGTCTATTTTTCAATAATAAATACGCGAGATCGGTAACACAGTAATCATGCGATTGAATTTTTGAAGATTTTGTCATTTTGCGCTTGTTCAGCAGCCAACACATCAAATTGTTCGTCTTTCATCGATTTGACTCGCACTGGTGCACACAACACACATCTACGCATGCGTTCTTGTTGTTGCTAAAGCTTTCGTTTCGTGTATATAGTTCGTGATGCGTGAGGCAAATTTATGGAAAAACAATAAAAACCCTCTACACAACACAAGTATTTGAGGCCAGGCTTCTGCAGACGCGATGATGACAAATTTAGAATGAGAGAACAAACTAAACATTTATTTCGTGAATTCTAATACACATATACATTAGAGCGGGCCAAATTTTGTAGCCACGATCGTATAGCAAAAGCGGAAACTACTATAATTTTAGGTATACGAGCCCTAACCACTATTAATTCGTACATAATGTAATTTAGATGCAATTCATATTTCAAATAAAGTTTTTTATGTCCAATGGCTTTGAACCAACTTAAAGTTTATTGTCAATGAGTACGTTTATTAAGTGTGTGACTAAAAAAAAAAAAACAATAACAAAAACAATAACATATCAAAAATTCATGAAACAAATGAATTCATTGAAAGCATATGTTTTTAGATTAAATATACCTGACCACTATTTATACGTACACACTGTACACACAAAGCAATTGTTGATGAAACAAAAGAATGTTGAACCAAAAAAGAATCAAATAACATTTTTCGTTATTCATACCCAATTTGATCTTTGTCGATAGTGTGTTTTTATTGTTTTTCCATCAATTTTGTAAAGATGACATGTGGAAAGCCCGTTACATTAGAAATTCGAGCTTTAATTATAAAAAAATCGAATCTGGAAGGAGCTATGGTGAAATTGCAAGCTCTTTAAATCTTGCAAGATCTACTCAGTTGTACAAAATTCTAAAAGAAATGGCACAATAGTCACGCGTGTAGGCAATCGTGGTAGAGTCTCGAAGATATCCGATCGCGATAAAAGGGCATTAGTGAGCATTGCAAAGTCTAACCGTAGAAGTACAGTGCGAAACTTGGCAGTACTATGGTCAGAGAAAGTGAGAAAGTCAATAGGACGTGAATGGACTGGAAAAAATCTACACACAATGAGATTGCATTTCTATAAGGTATGAAGAAGCCAGTCAACATATTAAAGTCATTGTCATAAAATTAAGTATTTTTTCAGGCAAAGGCAAAACCCTTGCTAACAATGAAGCAAAAGAAAAAAAGGATGAGCTGGTCAAAGGAAAAACGTTCTTGAATACAGAGGCAATGCGATTCAGTGATATTCAGCGATGAATCAATGTTTGATGTATGTGCTGGTGACGCCCGACTTATGGTCATTCGTACTAAAAGTGAAGCGTACCATAAGGACTGCCTCAAACGCACTGTAAAGTTCCCAAACCGTGTTATGGTGTGGGGGTGCATGTCATCAAAAGGTGTTGGAAAGCTGTATTTCATCGACGGGACCGTAATCGCTGCAAAGTACATTGACATTTTGGAAAACAATCTTATACCCTCACTTTCGAAATTGGCCCCTTTCGATGAATACATTTTTCAGCACGACGGTGAAGCATCCCACACCGCTATTCGACCAAAAACTGGTTGGAAGCGCCTTTCGCTATCCTATTAAGGTCTTGAATTGGCCATCTTCCAGTCCAGACCTTAATCCCATCGAGAATTTATGGGCAATAATGAAAAGGAGATTGAGAAATGACCCACAACGCACACGTGAAGGATTAATAAATAAAATTCAAGAAATTTGGGAATCCATCACTCCAGATGAGTGCAAACACTTGATCGACACAATGAGCAATCGAATAAAAGAAGTAATTCATAAGAAAGGTGACGTCACCCAAAACTAAAACAAACAATTATATAGTGCACGTATAAATAGTGGTCAGGTATATTTAATTTAAAAACATATGCTTTCAATGAATTATTTTTTTTCGTTATGCATTTTTGATATTGTTTTTGTTATTGTTTTTTTAGTCACACACTTAATAAACGTATTCATTGACAATAAACTCTAAGTTGGTTCAAAGCCTGTGGACATAAAAAATTTTATTTGAAATATGAATTGCAGCTAAATTACATTATGTACGAATTAATAGTGGTTAGAGCTCGTATTTGTACGACAACCGATGGGTCTAAAATTAATGTTGACGCTCCGAATTTTCGGAAATTAGTATGTCTATCCATACAAAAATATTTTTTTTTTAATGTTTTGTATGAAAAAAATATTTAGTTTTGGAAATGGTCAACTTTATTTTAGACCCATGTTATTGTGGAAAAATATACAATACTTACAATCTATGTAAGTTTTAGTTCTTGCTATGCGATATTTCACGGTTTTTTGCTATGCAAATTTGACCCGCCCTATTACCCATGTGTGCTTTTGTTTTGTATATCAAAGATCAAATCGAAAAACAGTTTCTTCCTCTTCCTCAAGAAACGAAAGCAAAAGCAACAACAATAACGCAGGCGTAGATGTGTGTTGTGTGCACCAATGCGAGTCAAATCGTCGAAAGACGAACAATTTGATGTGTTGGCTGCTGAACAAGCGCAAAATGATAAAATCTTCAAAAATTCAATCGCATGATTTCTGAAGGAATGCTTTCTTACTGAAATTCACCTGATAGCTAAATATTTTGATAACAAATAATTATTGTAAACAAAATAAATTTTAAGGAAAATTCATGTTCCAAGATAACTTAATTAATTCTTATTACCTACATATTTTTAATAAAATTTTGATATTCATTAATTTCTAATAAAAATTAGTTACTTTTTTATTTGAATCTTCATCGTCGGATTCATACATATTTGCATATGAAAGAATTTATATATGTGACATGCCGACTCTAATTGACTGTGTGAAGCTGCGGTTGGTTTACGTATGAAAATACTCATTCTCAATTGTTTCCAGTGTATCTAAAACCATTTTTGGCTTTGAGTGAAAAGGTGGTCAATGTTTCATAGCCAGATTTGCTATTAAAACGCTGTTGCGAGCCAAAATATGAAATATGCACATATGCATATTTTGCCTCGCGACATATTTCCCGAAATTGGAAACTACATATTTGTCAATACACATATCAACATTGCTCGAAGTTGTGATACACACAATCCATACTAATATTACTTATAATTGTGGAATGTCAGAACATTGCGCCAACTGAGTTGGAGCTGGGTGTGAAAATGCTGACAAAGCACTTTCCCACACAATTCGTAGTTCTGCCATTACGTAAGCATACCTGTGTAAGCATACATGACAACTAAAATCACGCGGTCTACTCATATGTGAGAATATCAAAAAGTTGCTTTCTCTTGTAGAATATATACACATGGAGATTGCATCGATCGTGTACATAAACACATATAGTACATACATACACACAAGTGGTGTGAATATATTATGGTATGTTATATGTTGGTATGTGGGTAGATTGATATGTGGCTAGTGTTAGAAAAATGGATATAAGCTGCCAACTTACTGAAGGCAGTGGCTGTTCAGTTGTGCGTCTTACGCCGAAGTGTTAGCTTTGAGAAAAAGTGTAAATACTGTGATCCTTACGAGGCCCTCCAGTATTAGTGTAAAGTTTAAGTAAAAGTGTAAATACTGCGATCCTTACGAGGCCCTCCAGTATTAGTGTAAAAGTGAAAAACACCAGAAATAAAGTAGAAACCGCAAGTATCCTTAATAAAATATAATTGTTTTATTTCAGCCAACGAGTGTGTTAGACTCGAGGGATATTTAAGAGCTTAGGTCTAGGTGTTAATCTTGTGAGCTAGGTACTTAGTAAGTGTTGTGGAAAAATAGTACACAACATTTTGGCGCAGCCGGTAGGATACTGCGAAATATCTTGTATATACAAGGTGTTTTACGTTCAACGTTTAACGCAGTACAGGACCTGATTCTGGTGTGTGTTTGCCTTTTTTGTGGTCTAATGGACAAGAAATCCTACGAATCATTAGCAACAGAGCTAGACGTGGCAATAACCGAGGCAATAGACTTTGTGTGGAGCTTGATTAAGCAACACAGCACATACGAGCAATTCCAGCTCATAAAATCAAAGGTGCATCACGGAAAGGTACTAACTCCAATACATGTGTATCTAGGTGTTAATCTTGTGAGCTAGGTACTTAGTAAGTGTTGTGGAAAAATAGTACACAACATTTTGGCGCAGCCGGTAGGATACTGCGAAATATCTTGTATATACAAGGTGTTTTACGTTCAACGTTTAACGCAGTACAGGACCTGATTCTAGTGTGTGTTTGCCTTTTTTGTGGTCTAATGGACAAGAAATCCTACGAATCATTAGCAACAGAGCTAGACGTGGCAATAACCGAGGCAATAGACTTTGTGTGGAGCTTGATTAAGCAACACAGCACATACGAGCAATTCCAGCTCATAAAATCAAAGGTGCATCACGGAAAGGTACTAACGCCAATACAAGAATTAGACGCCACGGTAACCGAGCTAAAAGAACTATTAAAAAGCCAGGCTGAAGCAGCCTTAAAACAAAAGGACGATTTAGAGGCAGCAGAGGTACAAATTAGGGCTCTGCGAACTCAGATCGCAAAACTCAGATCCGACGCGGAACAGCTAGAAGTAGAGATTACTAAGACTCTTAATAGAAATAAGGAATTAGAAGATTTACTAAAAGAAAAGGGCATTTCAGAAGAATTTATAGAGAAAAGGCTCAGAACCTCGGTTGACTCTGAGCAGCTAAGTGCACTCCAGGCAAAAGAGGGGAATCTCGAAAGAGAACGGTGCATAGCACAGGAGACACCTCTCCGTCGCCGTACACCAGTACGAAAAACACTAGAAGTACAACCTGAACTAAGGCTAAAAATGCGTATTGACGAAATTGCACAGACCGTCAGTAGACTAGTCCCAGTACTCACTGGAGCGGAGTCTAAAGATTTGAGGACGGAAGTACACCAGTTCATTTCTGGGTGCGAATTAGCAAGAAAAGCCATAAAACCCGACGAGTTGGAAGATTTCGTAGCTTGTATAAAACAGCGACTATATGGGGATGCTTACAACTTGGTGCTAAGTAAGAAATTCGCTAATATAGAAGAATTGTATACACTTCTGCGAAACACATATTTGAAGACCGTTCGCCTGGAACCGCTCACGCACCAAATACAAGTCGCACGCCAACTACCTCAGGAAGATATACGTGTTTTTGCAAGAAGAATAGTTGATTTACAATCCACGGCGATACAATGTATTTAGAATAGATATGGTGGGATCGGAGACCAAGCGTTGTTAAAAGAGCTAGAGGGGTATGCGAGGACATATTTTATATCAGGCCTTCAAGATCCATTGTTAAAAACTCATATGCTAGGTAAGACGGGCACGTTAGAAGAATCAGTAGAGGAGGCTGTAAAAACGGGTATTCTGCTCGAAAGAAGTCAGCGATTCAATCAGTTTAATATGGGCTCACTATATTCAAACGACGTTCACAAACTGAGGCCAGTAATACAGTGGCATTTCACCAAAACAGAAATGACATGATGCCATTCGGAATGAACAAATACCAAAATAATAATGTAAGACCTCAAAATAGCCAAAGGAAAGTTCCTACCTGCTCCTTTTGCGACAAAAAAGGGCACTCCAGAGACGACTGTTTTAAGAGAAAAAGCATGCCCTATTGCATAAAGTGTGAAGAATACGGACATGAGTTCAATTTGTCATGCACACCTTTTAGCAACAACAGGTCACAAGGAAAAGGCAATCAAACACCTGCAGCTACTAAGGGAGGTCAAGAAAGCAAAGGCCCTAATCGCGGAAATTCGGAGACCGAATGTTTTTTCTGTAAGAAGCCCGGACACAGGATTGTCGACTGTTATAAACGCAAAGAATGGGAAAAAACCCAGAGAAACTGCGGGAGGCCCAGGTACGGCCAATAAACCGGGAACCACAAAATTTTGCTAAAAGTAGGCCAGTTGAAACGGAAGGTGTCAGTTATGCGTCCTTAGAGATTGTTGACACACCCTCCAAGTTAGATAGCAAGATGGCGGAAGTTGGTAGTCAAGCGTCCAGGGGGATTGTTTAACCATCTTTCCCATCCAGTAATAACAAACATGGCAACTGTCTGGGAGTCTCTGATGTAGATGATGCGTTCATTGAGTTTCCGCGTGAGGAAGCAAAAAAGGGAAAACTCATTTTACTTGTAGACTCTGGGGCAGATACCAGTTTAATAAAGTCATCAGTAATTAATGAATCTGTTAGCAAGAAGCGACATTTAAGGAAAAATCTTAGTGGTGCATTCGGAGGATTTGTCACCACATTAGGGTCAGTAGCAGTCCAACATGAGAGGACGAAAGATTTGATTTTAGAACTACACTTAATCTCTGAAGAGAGAGGGATACCTGCTGATGGTATCCTAGGTAGAGACAATTTTTGGAACCGATCGGTTATAAATACTATGAAAAAGAAGCCATGAAGAAGAAACTGATAGCCAAAAAAAGGTTACCAAAATATTAGAAACAATTAACCTAGACGAAACCTTAAACATTGAGGAAAGGAGATCTATAGATGGAATACTTAAGTCATTCCACCATTTATTTTTATTGAAAGGCGACAAACTGCCTTACACCACAGGTATTAAACACACCATACCAATAAAAGCAGACCAGGCGCCAATCAACCAAAGACAGTACAGGCTACCAAAAGCGTATAAAGAAGAAATCAATAAGCAAGTGAACAAAATGTTGGAAGACGACATAATTATTATTATTCCCAGCTCATCGCCCTGGAATTCTCCCATAATTTTGGTGCCAAATAAAGCGGGAGAAAAGAAAATGGAGGCTAGTAGTAGATTCCAGGAAATTAAATGACGTCACCATTAAAAAAGTTTTCCCATTCCCCGCAAATATTAGACCAGTTAGGTCATTGTAGATATTTCACTACACTTGATTTGGCCAGTGGGTATCATCAAGTGTTATTGAAAGAATCAGACAGAGAAAAAACAGCCTTTAGTAGAGGTGTTGGGCACTATGAATTTAACAGAATGCCTTTCGGCTTAACAGGAGCCCCTGCCACCTTCCAAAGACTAATGAACCATGTACTAACAGGACTTCAAGGTATAGATTGTTGTGTCTACTTGTATGACATCGTCGTCTATGGTCGGAACTTGGCACAACATGAGTCGCATTTACGAAGAGTATTTGGACTTTTACATAAACATAACTTGAAGTTAAATACAGAAAAGTGCCAGTTTCTACGAAAAGAGATAATTTACCTAGGCCATAAGTGCACTGAGGAAGGGGCATTGCCAGATCCCAGTAAGGTAGAATGTGTCAAAAATTATCCTCTTCCAAGAAATATGAAAGATGTTCAGGCATTCTTAGGTTTAGTAAACTATTATCGAAATTTTGTTGAAAATATGGCAAGCATAGCGCTACCAATTAATAAATTACTAAGAAAAGATGCAAAATTTGAATGGACCGATAAATGCCAGAAAGCTTTTGAAAATTTGAAGGAGGCAATTTGCTCTCCACCAATTTAAGCATATCCAGATTTTTCCGAACCCTTTGTGCTGACAACAGATGCCATCAATGAAGCCTTGGGCGCAGTTCTATCGCAAGGTGAAATTGGAAAAGATAGACCAATAGCCTTTGCGAGCAGGACGCTCAGTGATACCGAGAAAAGGTATTCTACCATCGAAAAGGAATTCCTGGCTATCGTGTGGGCTGTAAAGAATTATAGAGCTTATCAACTCGGTAGACCATTCAAAGTCTACACTGACCATCTGATTTTGAAATAATTTACAAACCAGGCAAACGGAACTTGAACGCGGATGCGCTCAGCAAAGTTCCACAACCGAATCAATAGTCAACAATGGTTGTGACTCGTTCTATGGCGAGGATAAAGTCGACAAGACCGAAAGCCAAGAAGAGCCTGAAGAAAGCTCTGGTGACGAGTTAGAACTAGATGAAAATGCAGAAAATCAGGAGAACAATAATGCGGAACTTCTCACTGATGAGAAGGATATATCGACAATCTTCCATGATTCACCTTTAGGAGGGCATCAGGGTGCTTTGAAAACTTATTTCAGGATTAGAAGACAGTACAGGTGGAAAGGTATGCGAAGCCAGATTAAAGAATATGTTAAAAATTGTAAAAAATGTCAAACTAACAAGAGCTCAAGGCTCACGAAAATGCCAATGAAATTAACTGATACACCATCTAGGCCATTTGAAAAGGTATATATGGACATTCCAGATGTCGTCTCTTCCAGAGACGACATCTGGAAACAAATACATACTTACATTTCAAGATGATTTTTCCAAATTTTTTATTTGTGTAGCTATACCAGATGCTGAAGCTAGCACGGTAGCAAAAGCGTTTTACAACAAAGTTATTGCGCTATATAACATACCAAAAATTTTAGTGACAAATGGTACAAATTTCACTTCGAAACTGTTTTCTGATACATGCAAGATGCTGGGTGTTAAAAAACTACATATAACACCGTACCATCCACAAGCAAATGGTTCTTTAGAAAGGAGCCACAGACCTTTAGCAGAATATCTAAGGAGTTTTGTTGAAGAAGATGGGTCAAATTGGGACCAATGGTTAGCATCAGCGATGCTCGTACACAATAACACCATACATACTTCGATGAAACGTGCACCATTCAGTGTCCTATACGGTTTTAATATCGATATGCCGACAAACCTAAAAACAAAAAGATCACCTCTGTACAATACAGATGATCAAAATAAAGTATTAATATACCAACTACAAAGGTCACACGAGTTAGTAAGGGAAAATCAAGAAAAAGCAAAGAAATCAGCTAAAATTCAATACGATAAAGGGATCCACTCTATAATTTTTAAAATTGGTGAAAAATAAATTTAGTCCCATCTGGACTGGACCATACGAGGTGATACATGTGGACAGCCCAGTAACGACGACTATTAAAATCGGACAAAATGGTAAAAAGTACCATAACAACTTACTAAAACATTTTTATCAATAAGTAGTAGTAGTTTAACGAAGTAATAGTATTTGTGGTAGAAGAAAAAAAAAATTCAGTTAGGATACAATAGTGTGAAGTAAGAATTATTAGTTAAGCTTCACACAATAATTTAATAAAACCCTACCACCCAAACTTAGATTAATATTAAATTCGATGATCCAAACCTCTACAAATAACACCCTACAATAACATAATACCGAGTAAGCATAAAAGCATGAGAACGAAATGTACAAAACAAAGATACAAGAGAATTAAATTTTCAGACCAAGCAAAAAACATTTTTTTTTCAAGCTTTTTTATTGGATCTTTCTAAAATTACTTAGAAATTAACAATAAGTAATCAAATCTTACAAACTAAATAAAATTATGTGATATTCCCAACGTTCCATCACAATTTGTTGAGTCACGAGGTATAGCAATTTTACAGCATATTCAGTGTGTCTTTTCTTTTTAATCGACGATGCCCCGTGCTCAGCAACAATTGCCTAGCAACGGGATTTTTTTGAATGTAGCTTCTGCAAGACATTGCAACTTCCTCAGAAATTGTGAGTACATTTAAATCTCGATGGATGTTAATGTTCCTCATATACCAAGGCGCGTTTACAATAATTCGCAGACACTTGGATTGTATTCGCTGCAATTTTTCGATATTTGAGGGAGATGCGGTGCCCCAAAACTGAATACCATAAGTCCAGATTGGCTTCAGGATTGCTTTATATAATAGCACTTTGTATTCGAGATTCAACTTTGATCTTTTGTGTATCAGCCACCATAACTGATTAATTTTAAGCTTGATCTGAGTTTTCTTTGCCTCTATGTGATTTTTCCAGGTCAGCCTTCTGTCGAGGTGAATACCCAAGTACTTTGTTGAGGAACATTGTGGAACTGATTGGCCATTAATTTTAAGTGGGGGACATGTATCTAGCCTTAGCGTGAAGGTTACATGTACGCTCTTTGATTCATTGACTTTTATACGCCATTTTGCTAGCCAGATTTCGAGAGAGTCGATATGAGTCTGCAGGAGTTTAGTAGCTTCTATGGGGTTAGAGCGAGAGCACAATATTGCCGTATCATCTGCAAAGGTCGATATAAATGTATAGTTATTGCTGGGCATATCTGTAGTGTAAGTGAACGAAACACAATTGATATAATTTTTTATAATTTTATTTATTAAATTCAATGTTCATATTTATTTTCTACAATGTTCATATTTATTTTATTCAATGTTCATATTTATTTTTTCTTTATAACTACTTAATTATTCTATTAAATAGGTTACAATGTTTTAATTATTCCGATAAATAGGTTATCGTGCCTGCTATGCAGGTTCGAGACTTCAAACAAGACTGACTTTGAAATAAATTTACTTGAACAGAAACTCTGTGGCCAAAATGTCGACTAAGCGAAACAGTCTATTTGGAAAGGAAAATAAAACATCAGCCAGACGTTGATGGGACAAAATTTGAAACGCGCGTGTGGTTTGTTTACGCAATTGCATTCGTGCTAAGTCAAAACAACAACAATGAATGCTTTAAGCATAAGAACGGACAACAACAATGCATGCTTTAAGCATGAGAACGGATGTGCGCGCGGCTTGCATGGATTTGCAACTTCGAAATATGAAACGAAAGAAATTTTTTGGTCACGTTGAAGCGACGTATCTAGTTTTTAGTCACGTTGAGGCGACGTATCTTAACTTGTATAAGAGATACAGTAAGGGGCCCAAAACGCTTCCCTGAGGAACGCCAGCGTGAATATCTAATGGATTTGTTGTGTAATCCTTGTGATGTACGAGAAATTGTCTTTTCGTGAGTTAGCTACTAAGCAATGAGGAGACATTTGCAGGCAGTAATAGTTTGAGTTTGTAAATAAGGCCATCGAGCCATACTTTATCGAAAGCTTGAGTGATATCAAGAAAGACAGCTGAGCAATACTTTTTTTCTTCAAAAGTGTTCCTTATCAGAGTTACAATGCGGTGGACTTGTTCTATTGTGCCGTGCTGTTTTCTAAATCCAAACTGATGTTGAGGAATCAGTTGGTTGAGATTAATAAATGGAGTTATATTCATGACAAGTAGCTTTTCGAATACTTTAGAAAGTAGAGGCAGGAGGCTGATAGGTCTGTACAATGCAACTTTTGTAGGGTCTTTTCCTGGTTTTGCTATCATAATAATTTTTGAAGTTTTCCAGCATTTGGGATAGTGTTTAATACGAAGGATAGCATTGAAAATGTGCATCAGATGAATTACTGAAGCCGGAGGTAGCTCTTTTATCATTTTACCGGTAATTTTATCTGGACCAGGTGATTTTTTTGGGTTTAAATCTTTATAAATTGCTTTGAATATGTCCTTTTTTTTAATTTTGAGCGTTATTGAGCAAGGTTGAGAAGTTAATTTTGGTAACGAGGACTGTGAAGAGGGTGGATTGGGTGTAAACACACTTTTTAGGTGGTTTGCAAAAGCCAAACCCTTCTCACAGTTGCTTCTAGCCCAATTACCGTCACTTAAACGGATGGGGGAATCAGTGAGAATTGGCCGATTTGAGTTTTTTGCTGATTTCCACAAAGAGTAGTCTGACGCTTCACCAGGTGTTAATTTCGCTATGTGTTCTTCTAACTCTTGTTTTTATTTTTAAGGCTTGCTTTAACTTTCGAGTGCAGTGCTGTAGCTGTGTTTTCAGATTCGGTGATCTGAATTCTTGCCGTTGTCTTCGGAGTCTTCTTTTCTGTCTTACTAGCAATTCAATATCGGCTGGTGTGTATGGGCTATAGTTTGATTGCTTGCATACCTTTGTGCAGGTGGCTGAGCTGAGAGCTAATGAGAGCAGCTGGTTGAATTTTTCGAGTGCTGAGTCTACATCGTGTCCATTTCTTAATACCGTACTCAGAGGAAGATGGGAATTTATATATTTCTTGAATTTTAACCAGTCTATTTTCTTTCTAACGCAATTGCTTTGGGGGCTTGGTGATTTTATAGATATTACCGTGGGTGAGTGGTCAAATGATAGATCATAATTACACTCTGTGGAGATATTTTCCATCTGCAAATCTTTGGCGACTCCAAAGTCTATGAGATCGGGTATTTTCCTCTTGTCCGTCGGCCAATATGTCGGTTGACGATTTGAAATAACATCGTAGCCGTGGCTAGTGATGATTGAACATAGTCTTCTGCCTTTTGGAGTTATTAAGCGGGAGCCCCAGTGAGTATGTTTGGCGTGGAATCGCCAGCCATACTCAGCCATACTTTCTTGAGACAACTCATGGTCTGGATAGCAATGTTTGGAGTAACATCGATTGATTTTTCATTATTTCTTGCATCATTGTTTGCATTGAGTTCATGAATTGGTTCATATTCTGAATTAATGTTTGAAGCAAATGTTCAAGGGTACTTGGCTATTGGATGGGCAGTGAGTGTTTATCCTCATTATTTACATTGCTTTGTTGGTGTGGGTTTTGTTTTAACACGCTAGCGTATGAATTGGTTTGATTCTTGTTTGGGATTGCAGAGAAGAATTGTGTTGCATCAATATTTTGTCTCTTACTTGAGTTGGCTATCTGAGTTTGCTCAACTGGTTTTAGAGGTTGATTGCTAGCGGAGAAATTTAGCTTTAGGGTTGTATATACTAGGCAACCTCTATAATTTGCGGTGTGATTACCTCCACAATTGCTGCATTTTTTCATGCTAGCATCGCCTTTAGATTTTGGGCATATGTTTGATTTATGGAGATCACCACAAATCACACAAACAGCTGGCAGGGTACAATATGTCTTAGTATGTCCATATTCTTGGCAGTTACTGCACTGAGGAGGTCCAGTTCTCTTATGGGGTTCTTCGATTGTGATTTTTCGATGCAATAAATATCGAATTTTATATATGAGGTGTACTTCACCTTTTTTTAGGGGTTTTGTTTCAGGCTGAAGCTCAATACGATATAACGGTTGAGGTATATTGCTCTTGTTGAGAATGTTGAATACTGTTTTGGCTTGAAACCCTTCTTCCTGAAGGGCAAGTTTGATTTCGTTAATGTCAACGTTGGGTTCGACGCCTTTGAGTACAACGATTAAGCCTTTACTACTTTTTAGCTGATATGTGTAGTAATTCTTTTTTACAGCATCAAATTCCGCAATTACTTTGCGATAATGAGTTTCGCTGTAGATTTGCACTTTCGTTTCCTCAATTTGGCCTTTGCGAATAGGAACAACGTGGAAATTCTTTGGTCCTATAAGACTTGTAATTCTAGAAATCAACTTATCTGAGTTGCGTTCTCTTAAGAAAATGGGTGGGGGTTTGAAATTTTTCTTGGAGATAATATTTTCGTCACTTTCATCACCTGAAAACAAAGCGTATCTATTTTCCGAACTAATAGGGGCAGTGTTCTGCTTTTGAATTTTTGTTGAATTCATTTGTTTTGAATTTTGTGGACTTCTTTTGCGCTTTACTACAGTAATGTAGCGATCAATTCCAGTTTGAACAGCAACTGGTTCTTTATTAGTCATCGCACTAGTTGCTTTAACTACTGGGTCATGCACTTCAGTAGAAAGGCCGTTATTTGTTTGCTTTGATGTTGTAGCTGTTGGTGTTACAGCAGGAGAAGCGCATTGTACACTCCACGGTATAGAGGGAGATAATATATCCCGAGAGAACAAATTATTTTTTTTGTCTGTATTTATTGTTGTTGCAAATTTTGATGTAGTGTTAGATTGAGGAATATGTACAGGCAAAAGATTTGCACTGTTACTTTCACTTGTGCAGTGTGTATCAACTGATTTTTTTGATAATGCACTTATCGGGAGGGTTTGCGCGGGTGATTGCAAATTATTGTTTACACACACATTAACAGGCGATTGCCGTTGCCGGAGAGGAGAGCGCTGAACACTCATATTATAAACAAAATGTTTGCAAACGATATTATTATTTATTTTTTTTTTTTTTCTAAAAAAAAAAAAAATCACCGAAATAACTCCTTTAGTTTCTTAGCGTCTTTTCGCAAAATATTAAATTTTTTTTTACAATCACTTTTCCGACTTTATCAAACACGTCCACTCTTATTGGTGACTTTCACGAACATAATACATAACATAAAATACATAATACTACAAAAATGCAAAAAAAAATAAAAACAAACAAAATTCCGTACAAAAAAAAATTTGAATTTATAGCACGTTGACCATATTAAGCAAAATGCATAACAATGCATGAAATTGTACAACAACGTGAGAACGACACTAAAAATAATATCGCATATAAATATACAAGAATTAAATTTCAAACAAAATGCACATATATAAGCAAATGCACAACTATGAAAAATGCAAGAAAAAACAATAATAATACATCATGAATCAAATGTCGTTTTATAATATGCTGACCATAGATGTAGGGAAATAAATTTAATCGACTGACAATTATGGGAATTGTATTAGAATTGCATTTATTTATTATTTTTTTTTTCTTTCTTCTTTCCTTCCTTTTAATACATCATTTTTGACAACAATAAAATAAAATATTAATATATACAAAAACTACATTAAAATACTAAAATTTTCTCCATTATTATCGTACAAGAATACAGGGTCCCTCAAGAAATATAGGTACACTAAAGTGATGGCTGAAGTCGAAATTGGAAAGTACTAAACTGTGGATAAAGTGCAGCAAAAACGGTGGAACACCAACAAAAAGAAAAAAAAATATATATATACAATTTTTCGAAGGGATTAAGACAAAATAGAAAGAGACAATAAGGGTCATAAAAAAGAAGAACTAAAATATTTAGATATGAAACACAAGAAGTTATGGAATTAATGTAAAAAATGCGTAAAAAGACATCAGTTGCAATTCATCGCGTTGAATTGCAATTCGGTGTGTGGATACTCATGTGCACTGGGCGAGGCTAATTATAGACGATGCATCCAAAAATAGTACAATATTTTAAGAAAATGACAACTAGAGGGTTTTAGGTTAGGTTATGCGGACGCCCCCCAAAGGCCAAATAATTGGCCTAATTGTTAACTAAAAGTTAGTCACTGTAACTATAAAGATAAAAAGCAATGTTGCCACTGCATTTTTGTATCAAACAACAATATACTTTTAATACATTTTAAAGAATTAAGTATAGATTATAAATGAATATTGCGAAGAAAGAAGTTAATTAATTAAGAATATATGTATATCTTTATAAGAACAACTAACTAAATGAGTGTTATAGTAGATATAGTAGTTATAATATATATAGTAGATGCAAGTGATCTATTATTGAAAAGAATCTGGTAATTCCCCTACAAACACAAGAGAGCAGCAGTTGTCCACGAGAATCCAAAATCAACACATACAGTGAAATTGCGAGAGATGCAAACGCAACAACATTAACGCTTTAACAACAGTAATAACCAAGAGAAGGATGACACAAAACTATCCTTGAGGCAGTAAAGAACAAATAAACCAAGAGCAGAAAACAAAGCAGGCCCAGTACATCAAGTACCATAAAAACTGACAAAACAATAAAATTTACAACAAATAACTTTGGCGTACCTAGACAGCGTAACAATAATAGCTATGAGATATCAACAATAGCTAATAGCTAATATTGAGACATCATCAATAACAGCTAGCAACCACAACAGAATAAAATATTCCAGCTCTTGTAGAATATATACACATGGAGAGTGCATAGATCGTGTACATAAACACATATAGTACATACATACACACAAGTGGTGTGAATATATTATGGTATGTTATATGTTGGTATGTGGGTAGATTGATATGTGGCTAGTGTTAGAAAAATGGAGATAAGCTGCCAGCTTACTGAAGGCAGTGGCTGTTCAGTTGTGAGTCTTACACCGAAGTGTTAGCTTTAAGAAAAAGTGTAAATACTGCGATCCTTACGAGGCCCTCCAGTATTAGTGTAAAACGCAAGTATCCTTAATAAAATATAAGTGTTTTATTTCAGCCAACGAGTGTGTTAGACTCGAGGGATATTTAAGAGCTTAGGTCTAGGTGTTAATCTTGTGAGCTAGGTACTTAGTAAGTGTTGTGGAAAAATAGTACACAACAACGCTGTCTATTAACAATGGGATAGATCATTACTTCTAAAGTCTCTGCTTTAATGTAAAATTTCAATTTATCAAAGGGGTATACAAATCAACAGTTTACATAGTTGGACAAATAAGTATGTACTAAATAGAGATGAATTCAGAGTTACTCTATAGCAATAATAAGATTGTATAATTCACAATAATATAATATAACAAGATACTTATAAAGATATAGAACTTCAATGATAAACTTATGTATAGGTATATGTACGTATTTTTCTAAAAGGAACTCATCTGGCCAAACAGTGTTTATATGTATAATAATATAAACGCAAACAAATCGCCCGGTTATGAGCGAATCAGTGGTGTGGTTTTAAAGGAACTACCTGAAAAAGGTTTTATATATTTAAGAAATCTATTTAATGCAGCTGTTGCACTAAAATATTAAATAAATTCAATCTTAGCTGAAATGAACAACAAAAACTTTTGTTGCAAAGGCTTTTGACAGTGTTTGGCACCAAGGGTTACTAAAAAAACTACATCAACAGCTTCCAAATAGTTTCTTTCAGCTTATACGTAGCTATATCAGTGACAGGTATTTTTATGTTAAACAGCAGGACGAATACTCTGATATTAAAAAAAAGGAAGCTGGAGTACCCCAAGGCAGTGTTCTGGGTCCATTATTATACCTTCTATATATAGCAGATACGAGCAGATACGATCATTACATCCTCCACTCTCAGATAACAATAGGCTGGCAACGTTTGCTGACGACACTCTTCTGCTATCGTCAAATAAGAACATAGGCGTAGCAATGACAAAACTAAACTATCAGTATCTAAAAAACTTTTAATATATAATATAAAGCACTAATCATGTCCATATGCAAATATGGCATTTAAATATGGGACACTCCAGCAAAAGCAATGTGAAAATAATTCAACGTATACAATCCAAAATCCTACGAACCATTGTTAACGCAGAGTGGTACGTCACAAATGAAGACATACACCGAGACTTGAATATCGATACCATCGAAGAATTCATACCAAAATGTAGTCTCAAGCATATGCAGCGGCTTCTAGTACACACAAATTGGAGATGAGAGAGATTCCAGCTATTGAAACCTCACGTCCGAGAAGATTAAAATGTCGTACTCCAACAACATTAATAAATATATAATCATAAATGCTTTATATTACACTTACTTAAAAACATGTTAATTGTCAATGTAAATGTAGCCTTAGATAATGATTTAAGATTACTTAAGTTCCACTAAGTTACAAAAATTACTTAGTGTCAGTAGACAAGTGTAATATAAATAGGAAATAAAAAAAAAGTTGTATAATGTTTAAATGTAATATGTGTTGTTTGAAATGTATGTTGTAATATGTTTAAAAACACTCCGTTTATATATGTATGTTTAGGTTAGGTTAGAGCGGCCGCCACCTCTAATGAGACAGAGCGCACATAGGCCAGAATTAGGCCCGTTGTGATACCGTCACACGGATTTTTCCTTCACTTAGCTACTCGCTGAACCAGCCGGAACGTTGAATAAATTTTAAGAGATTGACAATATCGATCTGGGATAGTTGGTCTAGGTCACTCAGATGGTAGTTTCCTAGAAAATTTTTTCGATTTTTACATAAAGCGGAGCAGGTACATAGCAGATGTGAGATCGTCTCAAGTTCCTCTACATCTCTGCAGCTTCTGCAGAAGTCATGAGTGAGGTTGCCCAAACCCAATCTCACAGCGTGAGGACCTATGAGGCAGTGACCAGTGACCACAATCACATAGGTCGAGATGTCTACCCTATTAAGATGGCAAGCTTTCGTGAACGTTTCTTGCTGAGTAGGGGCCACAGCAATTTCGCCGTTCTACAGATGGGTGTATCCGTCCATCTTTTTTGGAAGACGTTATTGGTGATAACCTCCAATTTAAGCTTGGACGTGGCTATGGGGATCCCTAACCGAGAATTCCCCTGGGTTCGAGACTCATTTGTACCCTGTCTTGCAAGCTCATCGGCTCTGCAGTTTCCTCGTATACCCCTGTGTCCGGGTACCCAGCACAGGAGAATATTGTGCTGCTCAGCCATCTCGTTAAGAGATTTGCGGCAGTCAAGAATGGTCTTAGATATCACGAGAAATGAGTCCAGGGCCTGAATTGCAGCTTGGCTGTTGCTCAAGATTCAGATGTCTCTGCGGGAGACAAAACTCTGTTTGATCCAAGTAAGTGCATTGTGAATCGCTTTAACTTCTTCCTGAAACACATTACAGTGGTCCGGCAGACGGAAAGAAATATTAAGGTTGAATGATTCGGAATACACACCTGCTCCCACCTTTCCATTAAGCTTAAAGCCATCAGTAAATGAGAGTATAATTTGGCATGAATCCTTCCGCCTCCCAGGCGAACCTATCAGGGAAGGAGGTTAGGAATTTCCGTTCAAAGGCATATGTCGGCTTGATATAATGTGAAGTTTCAATATTAAAAGTTTCCAGTATGCTAGCATGTCCGAAGGACTTTGATGTCCATTGGTGCAGGCCAGTAAGGCGTAAAGCAGAATTGGCCGCCAGCTGCTTACCAAGTAAGTCAAGCGGAGTAAGATGCAGAAGCACTTCTAGTGCTAACGTTGGAGTTAGCACTAGCACTAGTTTCAAGGGGCCTGACATGAGGGGACTTAATAAGTGCAGTCCACCAGGTCAGTACCCCATACAGGAGGACTGGCCTGATAACCGCCTTATAAATCCAACAAACAATTTTCGGTTGCATACCCCACTTTTTCCCTTTTGCTTTTTTACAGGCATAGAGTGCAGTGCTGGCTTTCTCAACCCTACAAGTGATGTTTTTCTTCCAGTTTAGTTTTCGGTCTAGGACTATTCCTAGATAGCGAGTTTCTTCTCGCAGAATTAATGGGACCCACCCTAGAGTGGGAACGTTTAAGGGTGGTGTTTTATGCTTTGTGGAAAACAAAATCAGCTCAGTTTTTTGTGGGTTCGCATTTAAGCAATCACTCCGCACCCCTTCCTCTCTATTTCACGTAGTAGTTCGTTAACTACCAAGTTCCATAGAACAGGGGAGAGTACCCCACCTTGTGGGGTTCCTCTTCTTACACGTTTCGTGATGGTAGATCCACCTAGCTCGTATGTAATGAGTCTATCTTTCAATAGCCGTTCTATCCATCTGCTAAGAGTTACCTCCACCCCGAGTCGTGCAAGAGCCTCCGTGATTGCTCTAGGCTGAACATTGTTGAAGGCACCTTCAATATCCATGAAAGCCGCTAGTACAAATTCTTTATTATGAAGAGATTTTTCCACAGCGCATGCAGCGCTGTTTCAACGAACTTTCCTTTTGTGTATGCATGTTGAGAAGGAGACAGCATCTCGCTGCTTATGGTGTATCTTAGATGGATATCTAGTAATCTTTCCAGTGTTTTGAGTAAGAATGACGATAAACTAATTGGTCTAAAGTCCTTTGGGCTTGTATGGGAGCTCTTTCCAGCCTTAGGTATGAAGACAACTTTGAATTGTCTCCAGAGTTTTGGAATATAGCCAAGGCTTATGCAGGCAATGAAAATCTGCTTTAGCCATGGAAGAATGAGTTTGTTTACCTGTTGTAGCTGTGCTGGAATTATCCTGTCAGGTCCAGGTGATTTGTAAGGCTTGAACGTGTTTATCGCCCAAGTAATCTTCTCCGATGCAACTATTGAATAGTCTAGCGGTAATGGCTTGTAATCAAGGGAGCGTCTCCTCCGTCTATATCTGTTTTGCCACAGACTGATCGCCTGCGTGTGTGTCTAAGTCGTCCTTCCGATATACTCGTAGGTTGATCCTCGAAAAACAGTAGTTTATGAACCCACCGGATTTCGCCAGGGGTACCAGGGACTCTTGGTTGACGATTATGGTCGCCCTACGGTACGTTCCTTTCTTCTCCTCATCCAACTTGGCTATTCGCCAGTTGTGTGTTGGGAGGGTAGGATTACACATCTTAATATTTTTGATAATGATGGCCGGGTCACTAGGTTCCGCTGGGATCCAGGAGAGGTGTGCGGTCTACTCGGGATAGCTTCTCTCTCTATCACCTCTAGGCGCGCACCCGGCCATACTTCTCCAGCTCTGGTGATCGCTGTTCTGTACAGGTCGAGAGTACGTTGATTGGCACAGGCAATCAGCTTGATGTTGCCTTGATGCCATCCAGCTTCTCGTATAATAGGCGGAGGACCGGGATGCTCTTCCATTAGAGGATCGAAGATTTCTGCTAGCTTACACTTTAACGGTCTCCAATTCGAAGCGATAAAGCCATCAGCATCATTCCTGCCGACCACCGCCACATGTGATCCACATTACTGCGGGCTCTTTTAGCAACTGGTTTGGCGGTGTCTTCAGATGACCGCTGGCGCTTGATGTTGCTGCGATTCGTTATGTCGGTCGCCCATACCAGTGAGGCCTTCTGTTTATCAGATCTCTCATTCTCCGGTATGGCACGTATTCTTTCTAAAATTACCAACACTAGAGTGTTCGGCTCGGAAGATTTACCTTTCGCGGTACAATTCCTACTTTTTATTATTCTTTTCGTTTATTTCGTTTACAAAATGAAGTTTTTACAATTAAAGTAAAAGTAAAAAATGAGGCTTGAAAGTACAGAAGAATTATTTAATTGAAATTACAAATTAATGAAAATACTCCATTCATTGTGATCGAATTATTTAATTGAGACTACAAATTTATAAAACTACCCTATTCGTATGGTACGCAAGCAAGAGGGAGACAAGGAATGGAATGTAGGAGGAACCAGCGCTCGAACTGGTTGCTCCTGGTTTTTAAGTGGTCAAAGTGACTACTTAGGCAGAACAGAAGACTCGCAGTCGCAAGAACTCTTATTGTCGCGCACTGTGGATGGAACTGCTTCAAAAGAGCACTCGTTGGTATTAATTCACCCAACGGGTCGTTGTTGCAATATTTTTACAACTGAAGAAAGACGCTGCAATAGTGATCCTAACTGGGCAAGCACTTGTAGATACATCATTTGTCCGATCATATACGGAAGTCGCTTTTCTCGATTCTTGTTGCTTCAGCATGATTAGACGCATGCTAAACCAAACAAGAATTCTCATATTTGCTCCACGAATTTGTCTTTATTTGCCTGTGCTTTTACCTTCATTCAATTACTTACATTAATTGAATTAAAGTACAGCACAAGCAAATATACAAACTTAATTATACACATGGGAGTTGTGATGTATTTTGTCACAAGCGTTCAGTGGGTTCGTCCCACCACCTGACTTGTCCACTTGTACAGATTCGATCCCGGATCGCGACATGCATTTTTATTTAATTAATTTTTTTTTAAATTATTATTATTTTCTTTTATTTTAATAAAAGATGTGGAGATGGGAGAGTTTGTCCACTTGTAGACAGGCAAAGGCCTCGTTGAGGCTACCAAGGGGCAGTGAATCTGGGAGGGTTCTCAGTCTAGGACGGTTAACACTGAGGCGGTTGAATGCATTAATAACTGGGTATGGCAACTTCAGGTACCTGAGCAAGGTGGGTCTTGTCGAAGGAGAGGATGCTGATATTTGCAGATTATAGGTGTCTACCACTGACACTGTAACCCTTGTATATCATCTTTCAGAATTTGTTATGAATGTCGGAATAGACAAATCCATGGTTTAAACTGGTAAGATCGCTCTTGAGAATTTCGTGCAGCCTGGTTTGTTTATGTTTATAGCATAAGCGCTGTGAAATGCCTCCAATCTTCCAGAGATCTCAGATATTTTCCAGCGCTTGTGATTAAAGTTTCTGCAAAATAAAAATTAAAAAAGGTAAAAAGCACTATTTATGCAGTTAATGTACTTTGAAATTGATCACTTTTGATGACAAATAATTTTTAAGCTAAACTTCAGGACTTTTTCTGACTTGCTCACCGCACGATGTTAAAAAAGGAAAGAACAGGAAGCGATATAGCGGTAACTATCTATTTTCACGTGAGGTAATCGATAAGAATTACTTCCTTAAGCAACTCTACTACATACATTACTTTAAAATAATCGAGGTTTGAAGTAAAATTATGAAACAGTGTAATCATGAGATAAAAAACTTAAAACTTAATAAATTGCGAGAGAAAATATTGGTGGAAAAAAAATGAAATAAAACTAATTAAAGGAAATTCGGGAAGAATTTAATAGATGGCTGGAAAAGTCAAAAAAAATTAAGCAGAATAAAATAGAATATTATTAAATGAAGAAAATTATAAGTTTCAACGCCGAGTATTTATGCCACCAACAACAGATATTGGCATATGAATTTGCACAGAAAACACTGTTGCTGTCTTATATGTAACCAAGCAAATATATATCGAAAAGAGAAATGTCGGTAATTGTTAGTATATTGCCAACAAAATATTTGTAATATTTTGATATTATTTTCGGTATCAGATTTAGTGAGGGGAAAGCAACAATTTGTATTCGGAAAATGATTGTATGTTTGTAAATTATATTAGCGATATATTATTGTGATATATTAGTGTGGAAAATATGAGAGGGGATTTGGAATCAAACCGAGAAGAAAGAAAACAATATCGGATTTACTTTGCAATTGTAGTTGTTGTGCCAACACTATGACCGATATACGCGTAAGTGGAATTGTTAATATTATTATTAGCAACAAATCACTAGTATATATGCAAAATGGAGAGACAATTATTTGCACATACCTGGGCGGTAAGAAGTTTTATTACCAATAGCTGCGAGCCGATCCGGCTCGAAACACCAAGTAATTGTATGAGAGAGGGGGCTTCTTCCAGGATTGGCCAATTGCTCCAGAGAATCGTGATGTGTAAGGCTAAAGGTGCTATAATGCTTTTACTGGTGCTGGATGATGATGTTGCTGTGTATATTTTAAATTTAACAAAGAGTCAAAGTGAGAGAAAAATGTTGAAAATAGTATTATTTAATATAAACAAAACGACAGGCATGGATAAGAGACTGGTATATAAAGGTAATGATTCCTCAAACGAAATAAGGTAAATATTCTGACATAGACACATATGAATACAAATATTTGACTAAAAATTCAATTAAACTATGCGCCAAATGATAAAATATTTATATACCCATTGACCCATACAATTAGGTTGACCATAAAAATAATGAGTTTCTGCGTTTACCAAGTTCCACAGATCTGGTGCTTTACTGAAATGTTGAGCCTATGTAAAAAAAACGATAAATTTTATTTTTACAATATGACCATTAAAGCGTGTCAACAAGACTTTCTAGAGACTTTCTTTTTAGACGGTCCTTGTGCTCTCCGACCTCTGCAGGGTGCTTGGTATAAATGTAGAGACAAGGAGTATCTTTTGCTTTACTTTGCACCTTTGGATACACCTTCGGTTTCTTCGCAGAAATCCCGCCATAACCTACGTTTTGCTTTCTTAATAAATTTGCCTCTCAGATTCCGAATTGGACAAGCTAAATCTTGGACCATGTTAATAGTTTCGGTTAATTAACCAACGAGAGATCCTAACGCACCCCGACTGTTAATATCTGAGCTTATTCCTTTGATATGACTGTTGATAATTTGGGGGTTGAACATTTGGAGGTTTCCTAGGATGATCGTCGAGCAGAAATTAAATGTATCCGTAGTCATAAAATGTATTGGGAGAGGCAAAAGTTATATCTAATATTTCCTATACAGTTCTGGTTTTAAAGGTGGGAGAGTTCCTTATATTGTAAACTAAGGGGCCAATAGTTAAAATAAATATGTGGTACTTAAAGCTCCAAAGGGCTCATTGGCCGAGCTTCTCTTCCATTACTGTTGTGCGTCTTAAATTTGGACAGTATTAGAAGGGACCTACTTATTTTAACCGGTTCCGAACGGCATAACACTTGTGACATCACTTTTTCTGAGCTTTGTCACTAAGTTCTTTTAGAAGCTTTTTCATGGCAAGTTGTTACTGTCGGAAGAATTGCCAATTGCTTGCCGACAGGTGGGTACCATTCGAAAAAAAAATCTTATCGATATTAAATTTGTTATGCATCAGCCGGGGATTGAACCACAACATACAGATCAGAAGGCGAACCACTGAGCTACGGCACCCACAGGGGCCAATAGTTGCTAAGTAATAAATATGTGACTCATCTTTGTCAATGATTTGTGATCTGTCCTATATATTATTGCGCGAAATACCACAAATTCTTTTAGATATAAAAAATCTATTAGGAATTTGTGGATCTATTGGATTTTTCAATGGTTTCATATGTGACGAAAAATGGATACGTGCTTCTTCTTAGTACATTTAATTCTAAAAAAGAAATTCAGGATACTCCTAAAATGAAACCCTAAACTATTCATTGTTACAACAAAACAAAAGGTGGAATGGATATTTTGAACGAAATAGTCGACACTGACCTAGCACATAAAAAATGATATAATTTCCTGCAGTTATCATTGTAACAATTGCAAAAATTTTGTATATCCTAATAACCACTATATAATTATGACAATTGCGCAACCATTTCGTTTAAAATTGGAACTTACTTGTTTTTTTCTTAACTGGCCATGGTGACATTTGTTGTATCATCTCCAGCAGAAGTTTCTATCTATCTGGTGTGCAAGAGTCCTGTCATCCACTTGGATGTCATCGAGTCCACTTCCGCTTCCGCTTTTCTAGTTTAACTTTGTGTTCTTTTCTATTTTTGCTGGCTTCATTTAGTACTATCTATTTTACCAGATAATTCAGGTACCACCTCTAGCCAGCAGCACGAATTCCATTTCTTAATAGGTTATAAATTGCTGCAGTTTGGCCAGGAGGTGAAATGTTTGATCTTCCTCAGATTTCGCGACCTCAAGACTTTCACTTATGATCAGCAGCTGCAGATCTTGTTCCTTTCTCACCTAATGGCCACCATTACGTGAGATTGGCGTTGGATAGGGGGGACTGAGTTGCCGACTATCGTTGCTAAGACCAACCAGACACGCCGATGGCATATCTGTCGCCAGGAACTAAATCTTCAGTGACATCTACCAGCCGACTGGTATGCCATTGTACACTGGCTCGCTGGCGCGACGCAATACTAGCAAAAAGTATCTCAATACTTCTGATGAGCATTTGTTACCAGCCATCACCGCTGGTGAGGTGATAGACCCAACTTCCGTTTACCGAGGTACATGTTGATCGTTAAATCAATAGGCTGGCAATATTGCTTTTCGTTGTTAGTGTTAAAAGTTATAAGAAACGCGGACATCAGTCGATTTTATAATATTTTGCTATAAAAATAACATCGATCCGAAAACAGTTTGGAATAATTTGAAAATTGTAATTTAATTTATGGAACTTCCAGCAGTAAAATGTTAAAAAGTAATGAAATCTAACAACTTCTCAGGAAAGTTGTAACGGCTAATGATAAATGGCTGAAATGTGAAAATAAAAAACCTGTAAAGTCGTGAACAAAGGCCGGTAAATCATCAGTTGAGGAGCTCGGAGTGACAGCCAATAAAGTTATGATGTGTGTATGGTTAGATTGGAAGAAAAGCGATCATCATGAGATTGTCAAAGAACATCCAAAATGGCTGATCATTTAGTGGGTAGCTTTTAAAAGATGCGTAAATACTTCCTGGCTTTAGTGGAGAAATGCTACCATCTTCATGTTGAAGTAGATGTTATGCGGATAATCTAGGAATGATTCAGGGGTGATAGAGCCAAAAACAGCCGATATGGTTTTTAAAAAGTGGTTTATCATAATTCGCCTTCACCGAAAAATTGAAGTAAAAGAAAAATTCGATTTATAGCACTACGTTTGTAAGCATGTCTCTAGAAATATTACAATAATTTCTAATCACAGGATTCCTTTTAGTCATCTATAAATAATGAACTTTATAGATACCCAGCAATAAATTTTTCTCAAAATGAAGAGGCTTACCCGTACAATATTTTTTTAAATTTGGGTTTTATGGATAAATGAATACACCTATATACCTCTATAATATGTATATATGTTAACCGATGTCTGTTTTTATCCTTTTATTTATAATTACTGGTTTTTCCAACATTGTTATATACGCACCTACTTAATGTAATATACAGGATAGGCCATCTGTTGGTTCTTTTTTTATTCATAAAAAATACACTTTTTGTGATGGAAACTCAAAAATTGATTATGAAAGGAGGCTTTGTGCCATTAACATAAGAAAAAAAATAACGTTCATACGTCCACCATGGCTTCGATTACAGGCCAGGATCCGAATATCAATCAATTTTAGGATGATGGCGGATTCGGTTCGATGACTCGTTCCAATAAGAGCGGATCTCTAACCTCAATTTCAGCTCGAATGTTGATTTTAAAATCTTAAATTGTTTGTGGATTATTTTCGTACACTTTACCTTTCGAATAGCCTCATAGAAAATAATCCAAAAGTGTTAGATCGCAGCTTCTCGGTGGCCATGTACCTTCGAAATTTCTTAAAATTATACGGTCAAAGAATTTTATTGTCAATAAGTGAAGTATTTCACGGATGGTGTGGCATATCGCTCCGTCTTGTTGGAACCACATGATTTAGCCATCCAATTCATTCAATTTTGGCCATAAAAAACCGGTGAACATCTCACGATAACGTTTACCATTCTCCGTAACATATTATTTTTCGGCATTTTCAAAAAAGAATTTATAACTGCCACTACATTACGAGTACGAACTGGGTATACATGTTGATATAGCGCACCTTCCACTAAACCAGTTTTTTCAAAACCAGCAATAATTTTGCCAATTTTATTTGCCAGTAGCACGATTATAATGATCACAACTTTCACGTAATTTGCTAAATGGAGTTTTTTGAAAGACCATTTTCGTAATAAATTTGGACGATTAAAATGTATTGTTAAAGTCTTCATAACTATAAATGGCATAGCATTGACTTTTAATATGTCAAACAATTTTGAACATGGACAACATTTAGTACTTAAATTGAAAAAGGTCCAACAGATGGGCTACTTATATACTTGCGATATTTATATATTTGTCTAAAAAGACGATTGATTTCTATAAATATTTTATATTAATTTTTTCTAGATGGCGAACCTATCAAACTTCCAGACAACTTGGAAAGTTTGCCAAGAGCTGACGGTTTCCCGTCGCAACGACATCGTTGGAATACAAATGAGGTCAGTTTATTTATGTATATTTGAGTGCATAAACTTTGTAAAATACAATAATAATGTATAGAAAAGCAAAATTCTAATGTTTGAATGCGCCACTTTTATACTTCTATATAACGTTCGCTTCTTTGGTTCTCAAATTAGTACAATATTAATACAACAGTTTTGTGACATAAAACAAAAATAAGCAAAACAAAAACAACCCATAACCAAAAAACAAATGAAGCAAAGCACTTCAATAGTAAAATGTAGCTGTAGAAAAGTACCTAATAAAACATTAAAAACAACAGAAAACTGCATAACTATATAAATAAAGACGTAACCATCAGTGGCAAGATCTCACTCGTGAATGTGGTGTTGCCATTAAAAATATTGTTACGTTTTTATTGTGTGAGCGTTTAATTCTACTCGAATCAACCCTGTTCGAACACTGGATTCAGTCAATAATAACTGCATCCCTTATTTTGTACTAACTACGTCCAACAACAATTTATTTGATCAATACTTTTATTTACAATCAATCTTTAAGTACTTGCTAATCGAGTTTCTTCCCTTTCTTTCTCGTTGGCTTGTTCTAGTTATAGCCTATTCCTTTTTGTTGACATTCGTTTCGATGCTACCATTATTTGTGCTATTCACAATAACCATCGATGCTCGTTACAATATTTTATGAGTCAAGGTGCCGTAGCTCAGTGGCTAGTGCATTAGTCCGTTAGGTCGTGGCTTCAATTCAAGGTTGAACCATAACTTTTAAATCAAAAATATTTTTTTCGAAAGGTACCTACTTGTCCATAAGTAATTGTCAATTCTTCTGGCAATAACAAATTGCTATGAAAAAGCTTCTAAAAGATATCTGTGACAAAGCACAGAAAAAGTAATGTCATAAGAGTTCTGCCGTTCGGAACCAGCTAATATAAGTATGTTCCTTCTAATAGGAAGAGGAGCTTGCAAAATATGAGGAGCGTGTTTAGTTGAAAAAGAAATGATATATAAAAATTGTGCAAGAGTGCAAAAAACTCTATGTAAAAAACAACAATAGCACAAAGCAACAGCTGTGGCTTTTTCTTATTTTTAAGGATTGAAGTGTATATCAATTATTCTTCATTACAGAATTATATCAACTTTCTTTTACTTTCTCATGTATTTAATATGAAGTTTTGGATGGAGGTTATGAAGAATGGCCGTCTTTCCGTGATACGCTCACAGCGGTCTACATAGACCATTCAAAACTCACTCCCGCCTAAAAATTATACCACCTCAGGTATAAGACACAAGGCAAAGCGGATGCAATAGTAAAGGATTAATTCAATTCGCCCAAAAAAACCGAAAACGAACTTATGACTCTGCCAACAATAAGACGCACACTTCTGTGAACAAATTCCATAATCGTGATCAACCTTTCGTGGCAGAACACAAAATATCATTCACTTCTCAGTTATGCAATGCCAATCATTCTGTGAAAAATTACACGAAATTCAAAAAATTTTCTGAACAGTACCTACTCATGTGTATGCTGTAAAAATAGCATCACACTATGCTTCATTTGCATCCGAAAATTCAAGCGCCAACTCCAACAAATAGTAGACCTCAATCCACTATTTCACAAGTTGCCGTAGCAACTCCAGCAAAACGAAATAAAAAACTCGCCCGAAGTAATATTTCAGAAGATAAGCCATGCTCTTCAAAATTTTAACATTGTACTCAAGTGGAGCCATATTGCTCAACTGTGTCAAGCCAGGTCTTACTTCTATCTGTTCTGATCTACATAGAAAATTTGGGAGAAACGTTCAAAGTATTTCAGAGAACTTTTCTTTCATCCAAAGTTTATAAGCGAATCCAACTTCCTACGGAATAATCTCTGTTCCAAATTTTAGGAATAGGTGGCTGAGTAGTACAAAATTCTACACAACTCTGTTCTCTTACGTTAGTATCTCCAAGAACTAACTTAAAAATCTAAGCATAAACCATAGTTTTATCTTAATTAACGAAACTATTCCAAACCTTTCGTATAAAAAGCTCAAATTGGCTAGAATTTGCAAACCTTAATCTTGTTGATCCAAATTGTAATATGCCAGCCCAAATCGACTTGGTTATAGGAAGATTCCTAAGATTGTCCTCTTCCTCCGCTATTAGATCTTCCACCTGAGAATCTAATAGCTTAAAACACAATATTTGGATGGATTCCCAGTAGATCGATTACTTACAAAGTGTCACTATTCTCGACACAAGTCAATGAAGTTTCCAATGAAGATCTCAGTTCCCAGCTAAAGCAATTTTGGGGACAAGAGGAATTTTCTAAAACATTTCTGAAGATGTATTTTATGAGAGCCTCTACAAAGCTACAACGACACGCAATAAAGATCCTTCCATATGAAGGATATATGATCAAAACTTTTAATGAATTGTATCGCCTGATGTCTCAGTTCAGGATTTCAAATTGAAAACCGTAACAATTGGTATAATGGACACCTTCCGTCCACATAACGCAGTAGGAAAAGATGGAATTTGCCAGCGCTTTTACAGACGGGACCGGAAATTGTAGTTCCCATTCCAGCTAAATTTTATTCCTGCTTACTGAAAGTAATTAATAGGTACTTGAAAGAGGAAATTCTCTCACAGAAGCCCCTCAACTGTTATCAACATGTGTCTACGCCAGAAGAATTGTGTCGCGCACTGCCCGTATAAAGTTTGCATGGGTTAGCAACCCTAATTCCACTATATTTCTGCCCTCTATATTTCGCTCTTTCTCTCCCGTTCTCTTCAACTATTCTCCTTTACTTTATACTCTTCACTTTCCATTTTTTTATATTTAATTATAGTTGATCATAAACTCCGTTGAAATAGAAATGTACGCGATACACTAAAATATATAAAAATAAAGTAAAATATATAAAAACCCCAAATTCTCGACAGTGCGCGACATATTTTCCGTCCCGATATTATTACATGGTGTACATTTAAGTTAAACTTTAATAAATAATAATAAAAAATAAAGTGGGGAATATTTAATTTATATATAAGTGGGAAATCAGTGTGTTTAATATTAACAAAAACTAGCACAACCACATAAATAGATGCAGCCATACCTCCAACACAATATTCAGGCAAGTGCACCACATCGCAGCTAGCCCATCGGAATTCACTCGCTCCCCACTGAAGCATTGGTCCTTCGAGCCGGATATGGCTCGCAACGAGTGGTAAGACAATCTTGCCCATCAAGGTATGGTTTATGGTGACATTTGCATATGGTGTACAACTCACGTGTACTACCTGTTTTCTATATACATGTACTCGTATATATGAAAAATAAGGTACATTTGTATATACAATTGTTGATTGTTTGTACATATATCCCGTCATATCCCGATAAAATCAACAAGAAATATTTAATACATTGTTGCAGCACAATTATTATTGATTTCTTAATTTTTGGGATACATTATTGATGAGTACGTCGTACCTTTTAAACAAATCCCTCTTAAATATCCCAATAACTTACAGCCAATCTCTCGCTGAGTTAAATATTGAATTATTGAATATTATTATTATATTTTTTTTTTTGTTTTTTAACAACAAGCTTTTTATTGGATCTTTCTAAAATTACTTAGAAACTAACAATATGTAATCAAATCTCACAAACTAAATAAAATTATGTGATATTCCCAACGTTCCATCACAATTTGTTGAGTCACGAGGTATAGCAATTTCACAGCATATTCAGTGTGTCTTTTCTTTTTAATCGACAATGCCCCGTGCTCAGCAACAATTGCCTAGCAAGGGGATTCGGATGATTGTGTAATTTTTGAATGTAGCTTCTGCAGGACATTGCAACTTCCTCAGAAATTGTGGGTACATTTAAATCTCGATGGATGTTAACGTTCCTCATATACCAAGGCGCGTTTACAATAATTCGCAGACACTTGGATTGTATTCGCTGCAATTTTTCGATATTTGAGGGAGATGCGGTGCCCCAAAACTGAATACCATAAGTCCAGATTGGCTTCAGGATTGCTTTATATAATAGCACTTTGTATTCGAGATTCAACTTTGATCTTTTGTGTATCAGCCACCATAACTGATTAATTTTAAGCTGGATCTGAGTTTTCTTTGCCTCTATGTGATTTTTCCAGGTCAGCCTTCTGTCGAGGTGAATACCCAAGTACTTTGTTTGATTCATTGACTTTTATACGCCATTTTGCTAGCCAGATTTCGAGAGAATCGATATGAGTCTGCAGGAGTTTAGTAGCTTCTATGGGGTTAGAGCGAGAGCACAATATTGCCGTATCATCTGCAAAGGTCGATATAAATGTATGGTTATTGCTGGGCATATCTGTAGTGTATAAGAGATACAGTAAGGGGCCCAAAACGCTTCCTTGAGGAACGCCAGCGTGAATATCCAATGGATTTGTTGTGTAATCCTTGTGATGTACGAGAAATTGTCTTTTCGTGAGGTAGCTACTAAGCAATGAGGAGACATTTGCAGGCAGTAATAGTTTGAGTTTGTAAATAAGGCCATCGTGCCATACTTTATCGAAAGCTTGAGTGATATCAAGAAAGACAGCTGAGCAATACTTTTTTTCTTCAAAAGTGTTCCTTATCAGAGTTACAATGCGGTGGACTTGTTCTATTGTGCCGTGCTGTTTTCTAAATCCAAACTGATGTTGAGGAATCAGTTGGTTGAGATTAATAAATGGAGTTATATTCATGACAAGTAGCTTTTCGAATACTTTAGAAAGTAGAGGCAGGAGGCTGATAGGTCTGTACGATGCAACTTTTGTAGGGTCTTTTCCTGGTTTTGCTATCATAATAATTTTTGAAGTTTTCCAGCATTTGGGATAGTGTTTAATACGAAGGATAGCATTGAAAATGTGCATCAGATGAATTACTGAAGCCGGAGGTAGCTCTTTTATCATTTTACCGGTAATTTTATCTGGACCAGGTGATTTTTTTGGGTTTAAATCTCTATAAATTGCTTTGAATATGTCCTTTTTTTTAATTTTGAGCGTTATTGAGCAAGGTTGAGAAGTTAATTTTGGTAACGAGGACTGTGAAGAGGGTGGATTGGGTGTAAACACACTTTTTAGGTGATTTGCAAAAGCCAAACCCTTCTCACAGTTGCTTCTAGCCCAATTACCGTCACTCAAACGGATGGGGGAATCAGTGAGAATTGGCCGATTTGAGTTTTTTGCTGATTTCCACAAAGAGTAGTCTGACGCTTCACCAGGTGTTAATTTCGCTATGTGCTCTTCTAACTCTTTGTTGTTTTTATTTTTTAAGGCTTGCTTTAACTTTCGAGTGCAGTGCTGTAGCTGTGTTTTCAGATTCGGTGATCTGAATTCTTGCCGTTGTCTTCGGAGTCTTCTTTTCTGTCTTACCAGCAATTCAATATCGGCTGGTGTGTATGGGCTATAGTTTGATTGCTTGCATACCTTTGTGCAGGTGGCTGAGCTGAGAGCTAATGAGAGCAGCTGGTTGAATTTTTCGAGTGCTGAGTCTACATCGTGTCCATTTCTTAATACAGTACTCAGAGGAAGATGGGAATTTATATATTTCTTGAATTTTAACCAGTCTATTTTCTTTCTAACGCAATTACCTTGGGGGCCTTACCTTACCTTATTATATTGAATATTAAGAATTAAGAAATTACAACATAATATATTGTGATACGAATATTATTGTTTTGCAGAAGGCAAAACGCACTTTTGATTGATCTATTTTGTTATTATTTTTTTTTTTATTTCCCGCTTATTTTCTTCTTCTTCTCATTATTTGAAGTGTTGTTAATTGGTATATGAGCAAAAACAATTCCCGAAATCATATCTCACATATTGCACATACCATTTACATAAGTACATATTAATAAGAGAAAAGATAGAGAAAATATATCAACTGATCTCAAGAGAGACTACACGAACTACATACATGCATATCAGTGCACACCTTTAAACGATCCCCAATTTGGTTTATATTGGTGTTTTATTACTACATCAATTTTGTTTACTAATCCCTTGGACATCTCTCCGTAAAAACATATAAGTACATCAAAGCATCTCTCTCATAACCAATAAGTGTTATCATATCAGTCGTATCTCCCCGCATACACCCCCTCTACGAAAAACATTATTGCCAATAATGTAATAATAATAACAACATTAGTCTCAAGGAAGAACAAAGCATAAGTAATACAACTACACTTTCCCAATAGAAGTTGTTTTTTCCCTCACCAAAATTGATATCGGCAATAATATTAAAATATTCAAAAAATATGTGGCAGTGCAATAACACTTTCATACATATTGCATTTTTTTTTCCTTAATACCTTTGCCTTGTGTACTTGCAAAAACAACCGCCTTGTTATTATACAAATGCACATGCGACTACTTGCTGTTGTTGACACTTACATTTCAAATACTTACTTTGGTACACGCGTATCCCTAAACCATCAACAACAAGCATACACAAAAGTAAGCAATAAAGGTATTTGGTCATATATAGGCAACAATAAAAGGCATTGATTTGTCTCGACTAATACACCTGCGTTTGATCACAAATATAGCGGTAGTGCATATTGTTGCTAAATTTCTATATCCCAATTTTTGTTTTGCATATACCTGTAATAGCAACAAAATATAATTGCATTGGCTGGTGTTTTTTATAAAAGAAAAGTAATTGCAATAACAATTGTACACTATCTTTTCTATTGAAAAATATCCAGTGTGAAAAAGAGTCACTCCCAACTCTAAGTTGCTACAGTGTTAACGAATATCAAATAATTGAGTTCTTTGTAAAAGATAATACGTTACAAATTGAAGGAAGTAGTATACAGTGGTTCCCAAACGTTTTTATACCCATCGGATACGAATTTTCTATACGTAAATATCAACCCGGCTCATTATATTTGAGTAATTTTATTGACTGTGAATTAATTATATTACATCTCCCTACGTCAATTCCGGAATTCAGAGGAAGCTCACATCAGTACTCATCAATCAACACGTTCTTCAATCAACATTCGGTCCGCGTCCACCAATCAACATCATCAACAATCATCATGCGTCATCCCTCCTCGAGGACTCTTTCTCACTCTTATAAGAGTCAAAATCTCGAATCCCGATTCTTGCAATTCTAATGCTGATCGACTGAATATACATTCAAAATCTGTATAATATTTTATAGTTAATTTTTAGTATTTTTAAAATTAAATTTAAGTATATGAAATACTGTATTTTTATTTGTATTTACTTTTTATTTAATATTTTTTTCCTCATTCCCTCCGTCTCGGGTGGTGGTTCCGTATCTTTTGCAGTATTCCTGCAAGGGGGGCGGAATGTTTACGCCAGAATAAGTGTGTCGCGTACTGCCCGTATAAAGTTTGCATGGGTTAGCAACAGTAATTCCACTATATTTCGGCCCTCTATATTTCGCTCTTTCTCTCTCGTTCTCTTCAACTATTCTCCTTTACTTTATACTCTTCACTTTCCATTTTTTTATATTTAATTACTGTTGATCATAAACTCCGTTGAAAGAAGTGTACGCGTTACACTAAAATATATAAAAATAAAGTAAAATATATAAAAACCCCGATTTCTCGACAGTGCGCGACATATTTCCCGTCCCGACATTATTACCCGATGTACATTTAAGTTCAACTTTAATAAATAATAATAAAATATAAAGTGCGGAATATTTAATTTATATAGAAGTGGGAAATCAGTGTGTTTAATATAACCAAAAACTAGCACAACCAGCCATGCAGCCATACCTCCAACACAATATTCAGGCAAGTGCACCACATCGCAGCTAGCACATCGGCATTCACTCGCTCCCCGCTGAAACAACATGCATATCAGAAAGGTATATCTACAGTAACGGCTCTATCAACACTGGTAAACAAAAAATAACTCTCTAGATTTTAGTGAAATATGTCTAGTTGTTCATCCTAGATAGAAGGAGCTTTCAATAACACAATATTTGAAGCTATCAATGTGGCTATAAAAAATTCAATGTATAAGCTAATAGCAGAATATTACCTATGATAATAATCGAGGATAATCGAATCTAATATTGTCAATATTATCTTTAAAAATGACCCTAATGTCTCTGATATGCTCCACATTGCAATAGAAATCGTAGAAGAATGGTGTATTAGACCAAAGCTACCATTGTCCCTTTTATCAAACAACTAAAGTTTGAGATAAAGAAACTGAAGATTTTTGGGGATGAAATTAAATTCTCCAATCAATTCAAATTTCTAGGGGTGGTACTAAATAATAAACTAAACTGGAAACCCCATATTGATCATATAGTCAAAAACGCAAACAACGCTCTTTGGACATGCAAACTCGTCTGTGAGAATAACTGGGGACTGCGGCCGAAATGTATCCATTCTCTAGTAGTTCTTCCATCCATCACCTACAGGGCTTTAGTATGATGGAAGAAAACTACAGAAATAATTTCCGCCAAGAGGTTAGAACAAGTGCAAAAGTTGGTCAATACTTGTAGAACAGAATGCATTAGAACAACTCCTACGGCTACACTAAATGTTATTTCAAGATCAATCCCATTGGAATGCTGCATAGAAGTGTTAGTGATAATAATATGAATACAGCAGATCAATTATCTCTATTAAAGGATAGTGTACGATATAGAAGCTTCTGGATGCCTCTAGACGAAATGCTCCCTTATACATCTAAAAGGAAAATATAAAACTTATATACCCGACAGGGTGAGACGCAGTGAAAACGGAATCATTCCAACCTGTAAAGACATTGTCTGGTACACTGATTGGTCCAACTGAAAAAAGGCACTGGAGCTGGGATATACTGTCCGAGATTTAGCTGTCGGTCAGTCTTAGAAAAATGGCAACGGTATTTCAAGCCGAAATATAATCCATTCACCTCTGTCTCGAGGAAGCGTTTTGGGTCCCTTACTGTATCTCTTATACACTTCAGATATGCCCAACAATAGCTATACATTCATATCGACCTTTGCTGATGATACGGCAATATTGTGCTCTCGCTCTAACCCCATAGAAGCTACTAAACTCCTGAAGACTCATGTCGATTCTCTCGAAATCTGGCTAGCAAAATGGCGTATAAAAGTCAATGAATCAAAGAGCGTACATGTAACCTTCACGCTAAGGCTAGATACATGTCCCCCACTTAAAATTAATGGCCAATCAGTTCCACAATGTTCCTCAACAAAGTACTTGGGTATTCACCTCGACAGAAGGCTGACATGGAAAAATCACATAGAGGCAAAGAAAACTCAGATCAAGCTTAAAATGAATCAGTTATGGTGGCTGTTACACAAAAGATCAAAGTTGAATCTTGAATACAAAGTGCTATTATATAAAGCAATCCTGAAACCAATCTGGACTTATGGTATTCAGTTTTGGGGCACCGCATCTCCCTCAAATATCGAAAAATTGCAGCGAATACAATCCAAGTGTCTGCGAATTATTGTAAACGCGCCTTGGTATATGAGGAACGTTAACATCCATCGAGATTTAAATGTACCCACAATTTCTGAGGAAGTTGCAATGTCCTGCAGAAGCTACATTCAAAAATTACACAATCATCCGAATCCCCTTGCTAGGCAATTGTTGCTGAGCAAGGGGCATCGTCGATTAAAAAGAAAAGGCACACTGAATATGCTGTAAAATTGCTACATCTCGCGACTCACCAAATTGTGATGGAACGTAGGGGATATCACATAGTTTTATTTAGTTTGTAAGATTTGAATACTTATTGTTAGGTTCTTGTATTTAAGAAAGATTCAATAAAAAAAAATAAGCTAAAAAAAAAAAAAAAACCTCTGTCTCAAGGGACAACAAACAAAAGATTTATTAAAATGTCTGAGGCAATTACGGTACTGAGCAAAAAGGCAATCAGATCTAAGATTTTCTGGGAAAGAGTAACTGTCATCCAAAATCTTTGTAGAAGAAATAAAGTAGTTAATACTACATTGGATTCCAGCACACTGCAGGATTGAAGGTAATAATGAAGCAGACAGATTGACGGAAGAGGCTGCAAATCAGCCCTATTGACCTGGGCCAATACTATGTGTTAGCAAATCTTATTACAAAGAGTGCACCAAAAATTAATTTTTAATAACATCAAACAAAAAGTGGAACAATAATGTAGAACAAAAAAAATTTTAAATTTATTCTTTGTAGCATATTCAGAAAGATGATCAAGATATCTATTAGAACTGAGCAGATCAGAATTAAAACTAATGACAGGGATGATAAACTGTGACTGTCTGCTAAACGAGCGTAAGAAACTTTTAGGAATCACTGACAGCGAAATGTGTAGATTTTGAATGGAGCATGAAGAAACCTTCATTCACTTAATTGTAGCTTGTCCAGCATTAACTCTAATAAGAGGGCAGACAACGGCAAGAGGGAAGCAATTTCTTCCAATAATTAAGGGGTATATTGTAACCTATTGTAACCTATGTTCATTCGCAAAGTAAATGCTATTAAAAGGGAGCATTAAAAATACGTTGCATATTACAAAGGAACATATTTGTGTTTAATATTCTGTTTTTAATTATAATGTAAATTTAATGTGTATGTATGTTGTTTCTTCCAAATAGTTATTATAATATGTGTATAATAACTAGATATACATATATGTTAACACGTTTGCCAATATACAATATATCGTAATACGATTTTAATGTAAGTTTGAATGTTCACAATGTTTTCTACACTTTATGCTTTATGTAACGAGTTTCTAAATAATCAACATTTTTTAATGAAATTTCAATTTTAATGTGTTTTGTTTACAATGTTGGTACGAGGATTTTATTCAGTTTTAATTCATTTTAATTAATAGTTCAGTCAAGAAATATATATATTCAATCAATTCAATTCAATATAAAAATTCAATCAATTACAAAAATTAATATAGAAAATATGCCGCCTTGAAATACGATTTGTCGCCGAAGATCGGAGTAATCGAAGTAAGGTAAATAAGCACACAAGTGCCGGGGCTGCCCGCAGCTCCATCTGATGGCAAAAAAAATCGAAGCGGTGCGTTGCGCACAGGGTAGCATAAACATCCCGGTCCCCTGGAAAAGAGAAATATCAAAAGCTTGATGCAGCTGGCCCAAGATTTTCACGGCAATATTAAGCAAATCGCGTGCCTGGTGACGTTTGTTTTAAGGCCGCTGGACGTCTTCTTTGGATCGCATCGCTCTGCCTCGGCCGCAGCTGCTCGTCGAGCTTTTGATTTAACGGGCTTGGGTTTCGGTTGTCCATGTACCCGCTGATTGCTTGTGCTGAACTTTGCAACATGTAAGAGAGCATGGTGAGCAAGGCCACATTTTTTGCAACTGCCTGAAGAGACACAATTTTCAGTCTTATGAAACCTCGCAAGACAATTCACCCACTACTTGTGAGCACGCATCACCTGCATACGATGTTTAGGCGTTATTTCCCGGAAGCAGTATAAAAATCGCAGAGATTGAGATTTGTGGCATAGTTCGCACTGGCGCAATGGGGATTTTGAATTGAAAATAAAAGATACATTATTAGAGGGATATATCAGAAAATTAGATCTGCGAAAGCTTGCGTTCAACTGATAGGGGAACAAGCAAGCGCGAGATGAAGAAGAATGCGTTATTTTACGCATACCGCTTAAGTTCGCAATTGGGTGACTTATGACGCCGCACGTCTGCAACACGGATGTGAGTGTAACCACCGCAGAGCAGCTTTGAAATGCGCCCAAGATGCCAATCATTTCTCCTTCTTGAAGTCCCTTCAACGAGTGTTTCCATTTGTTCCTTTTGCGCAAATACTCTAATTTCCGACGACGGCTAAAGCTTATTCCAATGGTTAACCAGAGATTTTCTTGACGTTGGGTTTGGTTCGGGCCATGAAAGGTGCATCACGAAGGAAGTATCCTGCAGTAATAGCGGTGAGTCCTGAAGGATCCTGAGATAAGGGAGATAGAGGACATGAGTTTAGTACGGCCTCTATCTTAGCAAGCAAGGTAGCAAATCCTTTGAAAGTTAATTTATGGTTACCGGCTATCTTTTTGAAATGAGTTTTATAACTCCTGACAGCTGATTCACATCAACCATCTATATGTGGAGCACTTGGAGGAATAAAACTCCAGTCAAGTCCTTGAGAAGCTTACTTGCTGGAGATATTGCTGGAGATATAGAAAGAAACATCTTTGAGGAATTGGGAGAATTCTTTCCTCAGAGACCGTTGAGCACCAATAAATATTTTACCATTATCTGTCATGATTTTGCTTGGTAAACCACAGGAGGAATTGAGCAAATACCAATTCCAGTCGTGACAAATAGTAATGAGAAGTAATAGCAGAGCTGCTATTATTTGAGATTGCATTTTCTGTTTGTGAAAAGAAAACTCTTTTTGCTAATTGGCTTCGATTCGAGTAGCGAAGCGTGTTTTTTTGAGTAGTAATGAGACTGGGTTACTGTTTTTCGTAGAGGTTTGACAAACTGTATCTTATCATGGAATAGAGAAATAACAGTTTTAGAAAACGAAATATATACGCAATTATGCAGAGAGCACGTGGAAGGGAAGAGAAGTGGTCGAGAATGTCGTCTTCTTCTGCAATAGAGTGATAAGTTTCCAGTTTCTTAGCTCCAAAGCAAATTTGTGTATTGTATGAAGCTTTGAGGATAGCCAAAAATCGGGAGATTTTACAAGCCATTGACGTCCATGCCACTAGAGAGGGTTTTTACATAATTCTTGTGATTTACACCAACATATTCTTAAGTCAGCCGGGTTATCGGTGCTGAGAACATGCCGTCACGTAGCATTTCCAAAAATCTCCAGAATATGAGAAGTATGATTCGCAATATGTATATGTTTTCCACATACAAAGGTATCCTTCTAGCCACACTAACACAATTTCGGATTCAGACCAGAGAAATAGCTCACAGTCGTGAAGTCCAAGTAGTGTACGGTTTTGAGAGTAAAAATTTTAATCGTGGGAAACTCATCGTTTTTATGGGAGCAACTTTTCTTTTGGAGACTAGAAGATTTACGAGACGAGATATTGTCAACTCTTTCTTGTTTGTGTAAGTCAGAAGAGTCACAGAATCCATGTATTTGAACTCTTATATTAGGAGAGAATTTTACCCATCTAAGGATTTCAATCTCGCTAATAGCGGGTAAATTTTCTACAAACTGATTTCATGAGAGATTTTGGTTTAAAACACTCATCATAATCCACATCTTCAGGCCATAATTCGAAGAGTAGAATTCCGTTTGAATCATTATTGGAGAGAATCATCCTATAGGGTCAAAGGTCTTTTCCGTTTGTCTATTCGTGGCAGCATTGATGTAGAAGTTGGGCATTATATGAAAATGTGTCTGAGAGAGTTTTCGTGGAACTCGAACTGTGAAATAAGAAACTAAAATCTAATAGATCAGTTTCTGGGATTCCTTTGAGTATTTTGTGGTGATTTGCAATAATTTTCTTACGTGGAAATACTGTGGAATCGAGGATTTGTATTACCTGACCGAATGCCTCACATGCCGACTGGATGTCATGACCTTCTGAGAGAATATCATTAACATAAGTTTGACGATGGATGACATTTGCCGCGATAGGATAAATTTGCTCTGGATCATTAGCCTACTCAGAGAGCATGCTGATGGCCAAGTAAGGAGCACAAATTATACCAATTGTTACGGTTTTCAATTTGAAATCCTGAACTGAGACATCAGGCGATACAATTCATTGAAAGTCTTGATCGTCTTCGTGAAGCAGAATCGGTCGGTACATTTTCCGTTCATCTCTATTGAAAAAAAAACGATATAAACGCATTAGGAGAATAAGAAGCATTAAATTTGGTTGAAGAGTAGGACCAGTATACAGAACATCGTCTAGTGAGTTTCCAGAATTCGGCGTTTTTGACGCGTTGAACAAAACACGAACGCTGATAGTAACTTTTCTGGTCGAACTACTGCATGGTGTGGTAAGTAAAAAGAAAAATATGTGCCATCAGAAGAGATTTCATCCGAATTGGTGGTTTCCATATGGCCAAGAGTGAGATACTCTTTCAGAACCTCATCATGCACTTGTTTGAGGCTCTCTTTTCTCTGGAAATATCGTTCCATACTAACAAACTGTCTGTGTGTCGCGTTTCGAGATTGGCACTACGCTACAGTTTGCGATAAGTTTTCCTTTGACGGTAATCTTACCACATATGGAATTGAAAATGAGAATTCTTGAACCGTATTGTTAGTGGGGACGAAAAATTAGTTTTTTACAATAATCCTGTTCACAAACACCAGTGGTTAGATAAAGATGAAACATCAGAACCAACCTCCAGATATGGCCGGTATCAGTTATTTTGATCTGCTGTAACCAAACCAGACGATCACAGCAGATTATTACTGCCATCAGCTATTCAAACTGAATGAAGCACTTGAAAAAAAATCGACTGTCTTTAGTCAATAGACGCAATGTTTTGTTTCACCACGCCAACGCACGACCGA